>JAVJAQ010005206.1:0-29281 GCA_032362365.1 Zygogramma bicolorata
GAACTGCCAATATGGCATTTTTTTTAAACAGTCAGCACCAGATATTCTTTGGCGAATCTGGATGACAGTCGAACATTTGAATTCTTTCGATGCAACAGTTTTTGTAATAGAGATCTAGTGATATCCAGAAAACGATTGTTGATGCAGGTAAGTAGATATAGTATATACAAATTCAATTCAAACGGCATAAAAAGAGAAAAGTAATAAAAAAGTCGGCAGTCTCTTTATATGACATGGGCGGCTTGGGCACTCTACTGCTCGGATTAACTCTGTATAGACTATAAATGAAACATCGCATCCTGTGATATTAAGACTGAATATTCTTATACGGCTTTCTTCAAGATGATTATCTGGAGATTCCAAAAAGTTTCCTGGCCTCTAGTAGGTACTATATTTTTTGTCAGCAGCAGAAATATTTGGTCGTTACCCCCCATGTTTGTGTAGGAAACTGAGTTTTCTCTGTATTGAGTGAATTGTACCTCTAAAAAAAAGCAGAGCATTGTGCTAGAAGCTAATTTTGTATAAAACAGTAACCTGCCGACATGATTCATGATGGGTAAATTGACCCATCAATAAGGTGTTATGAGTTTGTAGTCTGAAACGAATATTATTGTTAGATTCAGAGAGAAAACACCATTGAATGTAATCAAATAGCAAATAAAAATGAATGTACAGTTACATCAAGATCAAAAGTCACCGCTGTTTTCAACGCCGTTGAATGTTGGGCTCATTTCCGTGGAGATGGACATGCCTGCCGAAACCTTCAGTTCAAAGCGGGTAAAACAATGGAAAGACAAATTTCCCAACGAAATCTATAAGTGTTATAGTCGACAACGAATTCTTCAAATTAATGTACTAGCAAAACGTCTATTTATACCAGGTTTTCGAAAAGCTGCCCAAATCCATCTTCTTGCGTAGAGATATGGCAGCACAGCTGCCAAATAAATTCAAGTATTAACTAGGAATATGATAGTTTTTAATGTATATCTGAATATATCACTGACACATTTGTCTCTTTATCCAAAATTTAACAGACTTACAGTGTTTCCATACTCTATATCTGTTCTCTCATCCATTGTAATATAAATATTGAGTTTTGAGAAGAAACTGACATCCAATTTACAACTCTCATGGTAATCAATACCACGTTTGTAAATATCAGAAACTACATATAATAATCCAAAATAACTTTTTCAAATCGAGAATGCACGAACATTATCTTTTTATTTTTATTTGAAAGAAGACAAGCCTATTAAATTGTTTATAATCATCCTGTCAACTCAACTCATTGGTATTTGCTTCAAAGTTCAGAAACCCAAGTCAATTACTGGATCCTCTCATGTTATTTCTTGTTGCCTAGCATGTCTGTAGGAACGCACATAGTTTATACCCCGATAATGGATTTGCTCTATTTTATTATTTTCCTTCGTGGCGCATCAATACAGTCGTGGAAGTAGTTTTCTATATCACTCTAGCTCTCAGAATTCGGTCGCCATGCGAACCGGAAAAAATATATATATAGCAGGGCTAAAACTTTGGGTCAACAACATCCTGTTGGCGTATTTTAACATAAATTTCCCGTTTCGCCCCAAACTAAACATTTGCTCGAAAAGTTGAATACCAACAAAGTAAAGCTAACTAGTCGCCAACTCTGTTTGCTATGAGGTGTTACTTGAATTGAGATTTAGGTGTCATGTTTCTCCAAGACTCATAAACGGTTTGTGTTTTGAAAGGGTTTCATTAATGCTCCTAGCTACGGATAAGGTGATGTGTAGGCATAGTGGTGTTGATATACTCCGGTTCTATACCAAGATTATTTATCTTAGAATTCGTGTCGAGTAATTGCTCAAGTTGCAAATGGTGTAAACTCTTTGAATATGGAGTGGTTTGTGTTGTGACATGTTTTGGTATCTCCTGAAGAGGGAGATGTTAAGAATATTATTCGTTGAAATAAATGATATTGTTACATTATCAATTGAAGGATATGTAAATGAAATCTTATTTAGGAATATCTACTGATTTGTGAAAATATCAGACATAAACAGTTTGAAGAGTAAAATATTTGAAAGGATACTGTATTTGTTGAAATGAATGATATCGTGACATTATAATTTTTTTATTTGCAGATTCACACGAAAGAGAAGCCGCGTTAATCAAGGGACAGGAGATACTAATTAATATATTCACTTTGAATTTTCGAAGTTTGTAAGTTTATTGAAAAAAGATCCCTGGCAAGAGAGGTTCGATAGGTCTCCAAGCTCACAAAAAAGGAGTGGGAATTCTGTACCCCTCGGGTCAACCGTGTAAATATTGCCAGGAGTGGAACGATCGATAACAATTCAGAAGAGCATCGACCGTGAAAATATCTATAGAAGAGAGACAAGTCTCCGACCCTTCTACGATGCTCCAATGAAGTTAGCAATCTGTGAGCGAAGAATCACCAACAAGACGGATTACCGTTCTCTGTATAGAATCGAGAAGCCTCAATGAATGTTGTGGTGCTGAACTCCACACACGAGAACCATATTCCAAGACAGGTCGTATCTGAGCCTTGTAGATCATTACAAGCTGGCGAGAAGTGACGTATTTCTCCACACGAAATAGAAATCCAAGCTTCTCGAAAGCACCTTTAGTGATCGATCTCTCATAGTTTTCCAATGAGAGATTGTTACCGCTCTTAAACCCCTGCATCAAGATACTTGACTTTGTAGGAATAGTTACTCCTGACATCTGGATACTAGATAATGGTAGATCGGCTTTCTTTGAGAAGAGATATGTCTGGGTTTTTCCAGCATCAAATATCACCAAGTTGATTATACTTCATTCTATTATTTTTGCCAAATCATCGTTAATGTTATTGACGTAAATGTTTCTCTGAAATTTTGTTTATCGTGTTGGTATGGGTATTCTGGGAGAGAAACTAGTATGAAGAATACTGTCGTCCCCAAAACTATGTACTGAACAAGATGTTTTCTCGAGCAAATCATTTATATGAAGCAGAAACAAAGTGGGCGCCAGAACTGAACCCTGTGGAACACCTGCATTTATTGGGAGAATATCAGATGATACTCCATCAACAACCACATACAGAGACCTATCAGACAATTAACTTTCTAACGAAGCACACATCTGAGGAGACAAATCATAAGACGGCAGTTCAGAAATCAAATCAAATCAGTTTATTCATTCAAAAGACCCGTTAGGGTATAGAACATATGTCAAGGTAACCTGTCTGATACATGAGTATAAATATAATAGACTACTAAACGAATAAAAGAATAGCAGTAAAATATTTGATTAAAAAGATACATTAAAAATTTGTCAATAACATTAAATATTTGATTAAAAAGTTACATTAAAAATTCGTCAATATCATAAAATAAGTTTTCTTGCAGAAATCGTTTTAAAGAGTTCCGACATTTGAAGTGCGTAGGCTGATTTTTAATCTCAGTGGATAAGTGGTTGTAAACTCTTACACCTGTTGATAGTGGTCCATTTGATGTTATTTGGAGACTGTTATGATTTGGATTGTTTCTGGTTTGGTAGGCATGCATGTCCAAATGCCTGGGAAGAGTGTTTTTTATCTTATGAATGTAGCAGGCAACCTCCATAATGTAAAGACATACCAGAGGAAGAATATTCAATTCGGCAAATAATGGTTTGCAGGAATTTCGGGGTGATAGATTTTTTAAAGTTCTTATTGCTTTTTTCTGAATAAGAAATAGATGCCGTGCAGCTGGAGAGTTTCCTCATAGTAGAATGCCGTGAAGCAGAATAGACCGGACTTCCGCAATGTAGAAGTTTCTCAGAATGCAGATATCAACCACATTACGCATACATCGAATTTGATATATTTTTGTATTAAGCTTTTTTATAGTTGCTGTAATGTGCTCTTTTCAGCTGAGATCGTCCTCCAGGGTTATTCCCAAGAACTTTGTTGAGGATTTTCTGATAATATTTAAATCATTCAGTTTAATTGAGGGTGGATTGTTTATTACTCTTTGTCTAGTGTAAAAGATCAAATACTCAGTTTTTTCTGTATTGAGATGTAGTTAATGGGCTGAGAACCATACTCCTAGTTTACAGAGAAGATCGTTTCATTCATTTCACTACATTCCTGAGAGACAAGAAAAGATGAGTCATCAGCATACAGCGTGATGTTATACTCGGGTAGAAATTCCACTATATCAGCAATGAATAAAGAAAATAGTATTGGGGCTAAAACACTGCCCTGTGGCACTCCCAACTCCAGCTGCGAGGCATCTGAGCAGTGCTTACTAATAGATCCGTCAACTTCTTTGAAACAAATTTTGGACAAACTGACTCCTGTCGGAAAGATATGATTCGAACCATTTGGCTGCAATTCCTCGTATGCCACAAAGCCAAAGTTTTTGTAGCAATGCTCCATGAGGAACACAGTCAAAAGCCCTATTCAAGTCGCAAAAAATTCCAACCGGGGAGTTTCTTTTATCGATCTCGGACAACACATCATTATAAAAGTCAAGTGTTGCTGTTGTTGTGGATTTTCCCTTCCGGAAACCATGCTGCTGCTCTGATATGAGTCTGTATTTATTGATAAAGGGAGTTAGTCTGTCCAGCATACAATACTCAATCACCCTTGCAAACGGAGAAAGGCCAGATACCGGTCAACTTAGCTGATTTAAGGCAGTCTGGAAATATGCCCGATGCAAATGGATTATTTACTAAGTGGGTTAGAATACCGACTACATCCTTACCAAATTCCCTTACTAAAGCAGAAGAAATTTCATCTGGACCTGTTGATATTTTATTTTTCAGTTTTGATACAATATGTAGCATTTCAGCTTCAGAAAATGACACCAAAGCAATAGAGTTTATGTTGTTTTTGCCTGAAAAATCAAATTTACCTATTTTTTGATGGACTTTGCGACGTTCCTTGGTGCCTCAGTAAAAAAATTGTTGAATATGTCAGCTATTATCTTGGGGTTAGTAATTTCATTATTATCATGCAGAATTTTCATGTTAGAAGAGTTAATTATTTTATTTCTGAGCTTGCTGATGATTTCCCATGGGGTTTTATTTTTGTTTTCTGATTTCTCAATTAAGCTACCATAGTTGTTTTTTTTGCGGTTTCAACGAGATGCATGTGTTGTTTTTTCGCTGATTTATAGTAATTTTGAAACTCAGCATGCTGCTTTTGTAGAATGAACAGATCTTTCAGGTTCTCGCTAGAGTTTTTGATATCAGCTGAAATCCAGGTTTTTTTATTTCTCTTAATATTTCTTCTTGATATTGGGAAGCATTTATCATATATATCAAAGAATTTGTTTGAAAAGATGTTGAATTTATGATTACAATCGTTTGTATTATATACCTCGCTCCAAGTTTCCGCTGTTAGGACATTTGTAAATTGTTGTTTATTGAAAGAGTTGAAGTTACGTTTTTGAATTGATGGATTATTGTTACTGTTATGATGCATTTCCATTGAAATAATCTCAACAATTACAGACCGGTGATCGGAGATGTGGGTATCGTTTACTGATGTCGCTACCCCGTTCTCTAAATTTGTAAAAATATTGTCTATTCTTGTTCTACAAGCAGAAGTAACTCTGGTATCTTCGAAAACTATACTATATAAACCATACTGGGCCATAATGTTGATGACATCATCTGATTCACGGGAAGGATTGTTAAAATTTACACTGAAGTCGCCAGCAATCCACAAGTATGCATCAATAGCGAAAACCGAATTCAAAACAACCTCTAGCCCGTCAATAAACACCTGGAAATCTCCTGTTGGGGCTCTGTATAAGGAGATAATAATATGAGATTTTCGGTTTATACTATATTTAGCTCCACAAACCTCAAAATCTTGTTCAATGCTATATTTACCAATATCTACCAGTTCAGCATCCAGGTCTGCTCTGGTCCAGATAGCACAGCCTCCACATCTCTAGTGTACTGACTTATAAAAATTGTAACCATTGATTGATACACTATATACTACACACTTCAAATTCTTTGGCCCATGTTTCCACAAGAGCAATAAACTATGTGTTCAGATCATTCACTTCCAGTTCTATCAAATTATTTTTATAAATAATACTTCTAACATTGAGAAAATAGATAAAATTGATGGACTTGTCACATTTTCCTTGCGGATTACCAGTTTTCTTCTTTTTCATGGATGTGGAAGGTAGGTAGGGGATTTTGTTTTTTTCCGATGACCCCGATCCCAAACTGGATCAAACGCATTAGAAATATCGAGTGCAACAGCTATTGTTTCTTGGAATTATTCGATTGAATGCTGCCAAATATGAGAAACATAAGCCAATAAGTCACTGGTTGATCTTTGATGGTAAAATCTGTATTGTCGATCAATAATTACTTCTTATTTCTCTAGATATTTGAGAAGCTTCATATTGATTGCTTTTCCCATGACTTTGGAAATGATGGAAAGTAATGCAATTGGTCTATAATTACAAGGAAATGTTTTTTTTTCCTTTTTCAGGAACCAGCTGAACTCTTGCTGTCCACAAGGACTTAGGAAAAACCCCAAGTTATATGAAAGGTTGAATAATTCGCAAAGTACTGGTGTCGATTCGGGGGCACACATGCTTTCAGAACAATTGCTGGGGTTTCATCAAATCCGCAAGCCCCATTAAAATATTTCTTATATTTGTTCGGTGAAAAATTTTCTCATGTCGACAGGCGTGATAATTCGGAGGATCTCTTCCCGATGAGTCCAGAGTAGAATTCCCATCGAACATATTTGCAAATATATTTGCTTTTTGTTGGGCAGTGGTGGCTTGTGATCCATCTTCTTTGGTTGAAGGGGAAAATGAACTAGAAGTGAAATTTTTGGAGACAGTTTTAGCAAATGACCAAAACGAACGAGTACCGTTTGGACATTCAACAACTTTTGAACGAATTTTATGATTATGTGATTCTTCAGCAGCTTCAACTGTTGCACTACACCTATTTTGTTGAAATACTCAGATTTCGCCTCCAAACTGGGGTCTTGGCGTCAGCGATTGAATGGGAAGTTTATGTAAAATACTAAGCAAATGACGTCTTTTTTCTCGTTTCATCAATTTGTTCATAATAGTTTCATAGATGATGCCATAGTGCTGTCATCTGGGGAAAATAGCGGCGGTGCCATCTCGAATAGAAATCACCACTTGTGCTGTATCGTTGAAAAATAATTTCGTGCTCTACCATATGATATAGAAAAATTTATAGGGTTCCAATCGTAATTTTTCACTCGAATCTTCAGAATCAATCGCGTTCTGAGTCTATTTGATAATGGGATTCTTCATATAAACAATGTTTGAATGCGAACTCTATAAATTGAAATAATAAGAGGAGATTAGTTAAAAATACGGGCATCATGCTATTAGATATTCATGCACTTGGTATTGAATATAATTTTCTGGTCATCCCAAATAATTCAAATTGTTTGCTCTACAATGGATGCTTTGTTCAATCTCAGTTTCCTGTTTCTTTGCTGAATTCAGATCTTCAATTCTGCTGTAATTATAAAGACAGTACAAAGGCTTCGTAAACTAATTACATTGTCGACCTCGCCAAGTGAAAATTATACCGAAACATTCTCAAAACGCCAACGAAAGAGAGCAATATCAAAGTGAACAAAATTTTTACTCTTGTTTTTATGAACCTAATGCAGGCGGACATAATCCTTTTATCAGCCAAATCCTATTAGACTACGAACAAAGTGGATTTTGAGAGCTTCTAAAAATTACAAAAGTCTCAATGATTAAAGGGGAAAGTTTTGATTGAAATCGAAAATGCAGAAGCAGTGTTATTTCCCATCTCATCGGCGATTTTCATGTATAAGATACTGTGAAACAGAAAAATTGCAGGCTATCACTGAAACAGTATTGATAAAACTTCATGTTATTGTATACAATATCAAGATGAAGTATCAACTGTGCCCACAAAAAACACGAAATAATTCAGCTTTATTTGCCGAGATGATCACTGATATGCCATTTCATCATTGTCATAATATACTGAGTGAAAAATGTTGTATTCCTCAATGGTAACAAAAACATGTCTTTGAAAAATCATGTAACGATTATTCGGAAATTTTTATTTCTCATGTCTTTTATACCGTTCGGGAGTTATAAATAATTGTATACGTTCATTCATGAAACATATTGCATAACCAATTGTTAAATTAATATTTTGTATATTTAAATTACCAATAACATAACTAGAGTAACATTTTCCAAGTATTGCCATGACGTGATATTATCGAAAGTGATAATATATGACCTAAAAATTTTGTTTATAAACTTCCATTTCTTAACAAAAACCTAGTTATTTAACAATGCGAAATTTTTGGATTCAGGAAGGGCCTTTGTGGCAATGTTTCTTACATTTCGGAACTAGAACGCTATGCTCTCGCCTTCTGGTATTATAGCCAACCTGAACCTTAGTTCTCATATTGTGGGTATTAGTATCGGAAAATGAATTTGAAACATAATGACGTTTTTCTCATATTGTGGGTATTAGCATCGGAAAATGAATTTGAAACATAATGACGTTTTTATGGATGAGCAAGAAGCATACATTCAAGTTCATAAAATAGATCGTATTGAGTTCCAAATAGGAGAGAACTGCTATACATGAATTCGAATATCCAAGTACAAGAATGAGTATGGCTTGTTGTCGCCGAAATACCTTAAATACCTTAAGAGAAAGTAGTTAGTATACCATAAGATGATATATAAGAGTGGAACAAAAAAAAGATGCTTTCAGTACATCGAAACTTTGAATTTTATCAGTTGTCTCAAAATAAAAGACTGATGGCCTCAGGCAGTGTTTTTCAATATGGCAATTCCATTTCTGTGACTGATCCAATGTGAAGCCAAGTAGTTCTGTTTCATCTGAGTTGTAGTGTTTGGTAACGAAGTGAATCCTCTGGATTTGAGTCCAGTTTACTTTCATTGTATTCGTTATGAACCATTCTTCAGTCTTCCATTCGTATAAGGCATTGCTTGACTCGTTTATATAAATTATGAATAGCCAAGTTATCAATACAGAGCCTTGAGTACTCCGTGTTCCGAAAGTATAGGCACGACACAGCTTCCAACATCAAATGTGTCGTGAATATGTTGTGTATAATAAATAATAATAGTTTCTGTGGGAACCCGCTACAAAAGTCATGCTGCCAGTTTGTAATTTTCGAGAAGATGTTCAAAAAAAAGCAAAACCGTATTCAAAACCTTTTCGACGATCTTTGAGAAAACACCCAATAAAGTTATTAGCCGGTAATTTTCACTGTTAGTGGGATCATCTTCTTTGTGTAATAAAATGACAGTACATCTTATTCAATCCATCCTGGCCCAAATTCAGCTATTTTTCCAGTTGCACACTGGTAATGCATGCTATGACGGTAGAAAAAACACCTACTAGGAATACATTCAAACACAGTGATCACATATAATAGTTTTTTTTTCATCTTACTATACTTCACAGAGATTCTGTGTCGATATGGATTGGACAAGCTGTACTCATCTTGAGGCTAGTTGGAAATATACCTTTAGCGATAGAAATATTTGCAATATGTGTTAGCCTAAGAGCAATTATTTCTTTACATTTTTTTATCACAGTAATGGGAATTTCATCTATACCACCTGATTTTTCATGTGGAAATTTTTCAATTACTCCAATAACTTCAGATTGAGCAGGGGTGGAAAAATCGCTTCGTTCACCAAGCAGACTAATTCGAGTAAAGAGGTTTTATTCCCAGCCGGTCGGATCATATGACAGAAATTGTTGAAAATACACTTAAGTTAAAATAAAATAATTTATATGTCTTACTTCTAGCTTGATATATTACATACCTATAAGAGAAAAGTTCAAATTAATGCTCTTTTTCAATACAGCTGAGGTTCCAAAAAAACTTGTGTGCATTTCCCATACGCGAAATCAACTATGACGAGTCAAGTTTCAGATGGATCGTACGTTGCCGAACTTTTTACAATCATGCTGTTTCAAACGCAGAAATGTATAAAAAGTGGGTTTGAATTATACCAAGAAAGTTACTTACATCGCCATCTTTACGCGAATAGTTCAAGTAATAATGTCGATAATTCTGTCGATACAGATCCCGAGCATTTGAACGGGAATGAAATGAAATATTATGAATTATGTAAACAACAGTATGAATAATGATGACAAACAGAAACATATCAGAAGCAATTGGGAAGTTATGCTACTAGATGAAGTGGCATATGTAAAAAAAGATGTACGCATTGAGCAGTCGCTTATGGTACAAAAATTGTTGTCAGGATTATTGCCCTATAGTGGTTGGATATTTTTCATCCAACATTTGTTGTCAGGTATTCACCGAAAGTATTTGCCTGATCCAATACATCTGTAAAATGTTTGTTATTATGTCTGATTACTTTAATCATATTATTTGTTTGTTTGCCTTTTACTCCATTCAACAGATTTATTTTTCTCAACAGATTTGACAATGCATGTGCGTGTGTCAAATGCACTGTCATGTTCTATTTTTCTCTTGTTATTTGTTTATTGGCTTCTCTTTTCAATCTTCTATAATTAACATTGATATCATTGTCAGAAACTTTTTTTCGTAACCAGTCCAAATCGCGTAAACATACCTACTCAACAGATATATTAATTTTATGTGGCTTTCTAGGCTTCCTTTCAGAATCTAGTAACTAGTTGATCTGAACAGAAATAATTGAAATATCTATCAATCCAAATATCAGGTATTATCTGAGTGGGCGAAGACGCTTATTTTGTAAGACAAATACTGGAATCGTCCCTAGTTGTCGACCTGGCAGATGCAGAATTTTTCCGACTCCCTGGTTAGGAAAGATCGGTAAACAAACATGACATGTTCTCAATGAGTGCTTGATAATGGTTGTTGAAGCTGGCTTGATACTTTCAGGTCAGAGAGCTGGTTTCGCTCCAAATTTGGAATCAGTGAAGGACACATTATTTGATCCGTTTTTGCCTTCATAGATCATTCATAGATGTTCGCTAATAAAAATATAGAAAAAATGTATTTTTTTTATATGCAGATTCACACGAAAGAGAAGCCCTGTAATGTTCAAAGAACACCGCATGGATCAAGAAACGGGAGATACGAATTAACATTTACTTTGAATTTCTGAAGTTTGTAAGCCTCAGGAAAAACCTCTTCTGGCAAGGAGTTCCAAAGCTCAGCTGCTCTATTGACAAAAGATCCCTGTGCAAGAGAGGTTCGACAGGTTTCCAAATTCACAACAAAGGGGTGAGAGTTCTGTACTCGTCGAGTCATCCTTGTAGATATTGTCAAGGGGGAAACGATTGATAACAATTCGGAAGAGCATCGACCGTGAAAGTATCTATAGAAGAGAGACAAGTCTCCGACCCTTCTACGATGTTCCAATGAAGTGAGCGAGTCTGTGAGCAAAGAATCACCAACAAGACGAATTGCCTTTCTCTGAATAGAATCGAGAAGCTCCAATGAATGTCTTGGTGCCGAACTCCACACATGAGAACTGTATTCCATGACAGGTCGTATCTGAGCCTTGTAGATCATTAGGAGCTCACGAGAGGTGAAATATTTCTTCGCACGAAATAAAAATCCAAGTTTCTGGGAAGCACTTTTAGCGATCGATCTCACTTGGTTTTTCCATGAGAGATTATCACTGATCGTAATTCCTAGCATCAAGATACTTGATTTTGTAGGAACAGTTACTCCTGACACCTGAATATTTGATGATAAAAGATCGGCTTTTCTTGAGAAGAGGGTTTTCGTAGCATTAAATTCCACCAAGTTCATGTTACCCCATTCTACTATTTTTGCCAAATCGTCGTTAATTTTATTGACGTGAATGATTCTTTGAATTTTTATTTTGGTAGAATCCGACATTATTCTGAATGACACATCATAAAAAAGTATAGTCTCTTCAGAAAAAGTATTGCCACGGAATTCTTAGAAAATTATCAGTCGTTCGGTAAACGATGAGTTTGGAATCTTTGGTGTAAAAGTTGAAACTTTCCCTAGAGATCAATTACCCTAACACCAAACTGATATTTTTGTACTCGACGCGCGTTTCACTAACAAGGTTAGCATCTTCAGGAGAAGATTTCTTCTATTGAAAAAAGTCTACCTTTCCACCAAATTTGCAAAATATAATTCCCAAGTTCAGGGCATACGATCATGTTCTAAGTTGCTAAGTTTCATTAGTGACTTTTTCTTGAATTTTTGACACCACCACTGGATTCAGCATGATTGGTTGGCCGTTGTAAAATTTTGAATTGAAATCAATGCAGTTTTCATTTAATTCGGAAATTATTGGTTGACACATCAATGATATCATGAGGAGCCGGTTTCTCTACGTTATGGATATTATTTTTTTTACAAAAATCCTATTCTGCAATGTGAAATAACTCGAGAACCATTTGTGTTATGAATTCGAATTTCTATCAAAAATCCCAACAATCTCCCACATTTGTGTTGCCGATTCCCAGAATTCGTCTGGATTATTCATAAATAATGGTATGTTAACAAAATTAATATCGTTATAACTTTGTTGCCAATGAATATTTTGAAATGAAATTCTAGAATTCCCCTATATTAAGGATTACGATAGCATTGGTGGTGTCGAAATTTTGCTAAAAAAATCGTTACTGTAATTTGGCAATTCAGAACATAAAAAAAGTAATAGTATTCCCTGACTATTTGAAATTTTTCCTGCTAAATAAAAAATTAATCGGTCGAAAAATGTACATTTTATGAGAATGCATATAGAATGAAATCAGCCCTAAAATAATGAAGAAACGTAAAAATCGCTTCAATTTGTGAAAACTCTGAATGGTAATGGTTCGGACTTTCATTGCATATATTATTAAGTCTATGAAACCTGTTGCTGAGAGCGAAAGGATAGAAAATACAAATTAAGTGAGAAAATCAAATCAAAATCCAATTTTTGGTCAATAATGAAATTTTTTTTGGAAAATTTCATTTAATTTCTTTATTTTCATTTTTTTGACTAGTATTCCACATTAGATACCCCAATTTTCTTGTCACAATATTATTTCATTTATTTCGTAATTTAAATTTTTTTTGGCTCATCTTTCATATTCGATATCTCGATTTTTTGTGACAACAATATTTTTCTTTGATCAATCAATCCCTAATTTCATTATTGACCAAAAATTTGTTTTTGATTCGATTTTCTCACTTGATTTGTATTTTTATCCTTTCGTTCTCAGCAACAGGTTTCAGTAGAGTTAATAATATAGACAATGGAAGTGCGAACCATTAGCATTCAGCAAGAAACATTGTCAACCACATTTAAGCAAACGTCAAAACTGAATGCACTAGCTGTTTCATTTATGGAATGATTATTTTCTATTTTCCGAGGCCGGACCTGCAGTGAAGACAATACAAAAGAAAAGACACTCGCATAAACATTTTTCTCCTGAGCTCCGAAGAGGGTGGTTCACTTTATAGTCCATGTATCAATTCTGAAAGATTTACAGGATTGCAATTCAAATCAGCGATTATTCTTTTATGCGGTGTAAAAAATGCAAAACCCAAAGAAAAACATTTCTTGAGTGGCTATGCAAATGTGCGGCTTTTCTCAAGATAAGTTGCTTCGGGAGTTATAAACCGATGTTTCTCGGATTTTATCTTGATAACGTTATTTTGACTCCAAACACGATTTCTTCGTGAGATGAAAATCATACAACATAGGCCTGGGGGTAGTTTCCAGATGGAACGACTAAATTCGAGCAGCACAACACGCTTTTTAGTGGTAAGTTTTTTTTCGAAGCGCGAACGAATAAAGAAAGGAAAATAAATCTGTACCAATGCGATTTGGGAAAATGTGTCCGCAATTCTCAGAGGGATGTAAGCTTATCCATATCGATTATTTCAATTTCTATTGTGTTTATAGGGTAGGATTCCGAGAAATATGAAACTCATAATAGTAGATTATAGGACGAGTCAATAATAATAGTTATTGCGAGGTATACTCTACTTGTACTTGGTTGTATCGTTTCCATGGTAATATTCAATTCGAGAAGTTTTGTGAAAGGATCACAAGAGGGAAAAAGGCTATTACTGATAATCCTTCATCATTTCATTCGCCGAGGAATAACATAAGTATAACAACTACATCATGAAAAAATAAGAATTAATATTTGAATCTATACAAGTGTAGAAGGGCAGATTTTCAATCTACCCCTACCCCGAAAACTTGCTGCGTCTATTGAGAAGCAGTTCTTTCTGGATAGAACAAGTACAATTAGTCAGCAACTTCTCGTATAACTCAAAGTTTGCTTTTCAAAAAAATAAGCCATTTTTAAGACTGTGTGACCTTGCGTCTAGGTCTGAGTTGTCTTACTAACTGGCTTTCATCACTAGAGATCGAGGATTGAGGCTTGGTAGGATTTAAGGGTTCATTAGTAATTATGGCAGGATCAGGGATCGGACGGTCGATGGGAGGTTCGAACGGATTAGTACTCAAGTCGGAGTAAATGGAAGTATGTCGGACCAAAAGTGGTTTCCACGTATTGGGGAGTCTTTGAGAATCGTCGCGTTCTTTGAGACAGTTGGGACGTTTTTCGATTTCAATGGCTTCACGGGTAACTTTGGTTTGAAGGGTTTTGGCTGTGGCAACGGATTTGGTGTTTTTGAAATCTATTTTGTGGTCAGTTTATAAATGATGTTGAAATAATGCTGAGTTTGTGAAAATGGTTTTGATGTCATGTCGTGTCAGAATTCGAATCATTTTATCAGTAACACCATGAATATATATGGAAGGAAAGCTTTTTCGCGTTCAGGTTCGTCCTTCGGGGTTCTAGGGTGAAGATCTCGGGTTTGCTGGAGTTTAATAGTCTTGTGGATTTGGGAATCGGAAACTGTGAAGATCTCGGGTTTGCTGAAGTTTAATAGACTTGTGGATTTGGGAATCGGAAAAATCGTTTTGGGTAAGGGGGGATTTGAGCTTTTCCATTTCACTGGATCTATTGTGGTTATCGGTGAGTTTGAAGGACTTGTGTATGAGAGATTTCAGAACCGAATTCAATTGTGCTGGGTGATGATGAGACTTGGCATTGAGGTACCAGTTTGTATGGGTCAGTTTGCGGTAGACGGTGTGCGTGAAACAATTGTTGGACTTCCTGATGGGAACATCCAAGAATGGAAGGGAGTCGTCCTTTTCTATTTCCATAGAAACAGGCTACAAAATAGATTTCAAAAACACCAAAACCGTTGCCACAGCCAAAACCCTCCAAACCAGAGTTACCCGTGAAGCCATTGAAATCGAAAAACTTCCCAACTGTCTCAATAAACGCGACGATTCTTCACTTTTGGTCCGACATACTTCCATTTACTCCGACTTGAATACTAATCCGTTCGAACCTTCCATCGACCCACCGATCCCTGATCCTGCCGTAATTACTAATGAACCCTTAAATCCTACCAAGCCTCAATCCTCGATCTCTAGTGATGAAAGCCAGTTAGTAAGACAACTCAGACCTAGACGCAAGGTCACTCAGTCACAAGGAAACCATTCCAGACGCGGATCAACCGGAAGTTCCAGCCATATATATATATATATATATATATATATATATATATATGAAAATACTTATCGTTAACGTTTCGGAAACTAAATCCGCTTCCGTTTTCAAAACTGATACGCAAATTCCTGAACAAATCAAAATATATCTCGTAGGCAAGCTTGGTAATTGTCACCAGACAGCATAATGAAAGCAGATTCCTTTAATTTTCGTTTCCTGTCATACTCTATTTTGTCATGATTTTAGTGTTGTTCCATTCTACTGTGTGATCTCTATCGGCAGTAAGAATGTGTTGTGATAATTTACGTTCAAACAGTAACTACATTATATATTAGTCGTAATTAAAATAGCATATTTGTTTATCTATGGATTTATCCCGAATTCATGTCGCTCCGCGTTGAAAAGAAAACATAAGAAGAATAAATATTGAAAACAGGAATGAAGCAGTATTGGACATTGCTTGAGGAAGCTATTTTATAGCGAAATACGTGTCGTCTCAGTTTTGTAAAATCATTGTCATTGAGGGGGAAACTGTGATATTTCTGTTAATGAAATATTATGTATTTAATTATAATATTATGGGAGGTATGTCAGGTATGGATATATATAGAGAAACATTCGACATAGTCAGTGAGCACACTTGAAGACTGGCGTTAAATCAAATCATCTTTCGAACAATCTGTCAGGCCAGTCTCAAATTACTCACACAGTAGGTTTCGGCTGGCACCTGTCCGAAAACAACTGCTCCCCTGACTAATACCACGAAGGGCATTGAATTATATCCGACTGGTGCCAGTGCAGGTTTCTTCACAGAAGTAAATCCTGGTGCCAGTGCAGGTTTCTTCACGGAAGTAAATTTTGCATTTGCTTTCGTCGATACAAATGAAGGAATTGATTTTCAATTATAGGGACGGACACACTTGCAGACCGGTTTCGGGCTATTTACCCACTCGTGCAAGGCAGCGCCATCATCAACATAAAGTCGATGACTTCCCACAATTCAGGTATGCTCACTGACTATGTCAAATGTTTTTACATTTCCCTCGCAGGAGGACTGGGCGAGTTCGGTTTGCTTTTGGAATACCTCGTCCATTGGTAGATGGCGCAATAACTTCGTTGTTCGCATCAGCTTTGGTCGGGGCTTGATACTCTGAATGATTTTGATTTTTAATTGTGAGAAGTCATCGACTTTATGTTGATGATTGCACTGCCTTGCACTGACGAGTGGCCAAATAGCCCGCAACCGGTCTGCAAGTGTGTCCGTCCCTATAATTGAAAATCAATTCCTTCATTTGTATCGACTAAAGCAAATGCAGGATTTACTCCTGTGAAGAAACCTGCACTGACACCGGTCGGATATAATTCAATGCCCTTCGTGGTATTAGCCAGGCGAGTAGTGGTTTTCCGACAGGTGCCAGCCGAAACCTACTGTGTAGGTAATTTGAGACTGGCCTGAACAGATTGTTCGAAAGTGACAGATACGACTGGTCTCTAGTAGAACGGTGTGGACTATACAGAAAATCCAGGATGACAGATACATTTTCCTTAGGTTATCTGAGAGAAAAACCACTTTTACCCGTTCATAAACGAATCCTTACTCACAGTTGAGTACAACATCCAGTAAGGCATGAGCCAGCTGATTATTGTAGTGATGAATGTTTTTTTATCAATATTATTAGTATTAGTGAAAATATTATATTATATTATATTATATTATATTATATTATATTATATTATATTATATTATATTATATTATATTATATTATATTATATTATATTATATTATATTATATTATATTATATTATATTATATTATATTATATTATATTATATTATATTATATTATATTATATTATATTATATTATATTATATTATATTATATAGTGTTATGAAGAGTACTCGAGAAGTATATATGATGATTTGACAAAAGCTTTCAAATAATTTGGTAAAATGTTGTAATAGCTCATGCCTTGAAAATTCGATTGTTGAGTCGAACTTGTTTTCATTTTCAGAATTAACTAATTTTACAAATGCTTTGGCAGCAGTTACTAGCAGGTTTGAAAACCAAATTAAGGGGGAGCATCTCGTTCTACCCACATTTCGTAACACCCACAGTGCATAACACCCAAAATGCGTAACATCCAAATGTCATAACTCCCAAATTTCGTTATGCCCACACTCTCCGAACATACCCGAATGATGCACTGTTGCCAAATTCATCCTTCTTTTAGGTTAGGTTAGTTAGGTTAAGTTAGATTGGGTCAACAGGAAATTGCAGAATATCCGGTAAATTTTGCAACAATGCATCATTCGGGTATGTTCGGAGAGTGTGGGCATAACGAAATTTGGGTGTTATGACATTTGGGTGTTACGCACTTTGGGTGTTATGCACTGTGGGTGTTACGAAATGTGGGTGTTACGCAGCGCACCCAATTAAGGCCATAATCACTCGCAAATCTGCGAATACGTTCAGCGAACGTGTGCTTGAAGAAATTACTCCTTAGAGTGCTCGAAATAACTTCGATCTGGTGAAAGAAAGTACAGATTTTGAGTTCATGAATGGAAGAAATATCTGAAAGGCTTTTTGGATTGACTTTAGTTACCTGGTAGTCTAATTCGAGAATACAATTGACATTTTTGTATTGTAGTGTTTTCTCGAGTGATAAGTCATGAGGCTCCTAACAAGTGTAATTATTGTCGTATTTTCAAATGTCATTTATCTACTAGATATAATGATGTACATTCAGTGTGAAGCACCGAAAAATCAGATCGAATCTCCTCATAGCACATGTGTTGCAGTACAACATAGAAACCCGTAGATTTTTATTCCAAGGGCGACATCTTCCTATCTCAACCTCAACTGGCATACCTATTCCCCTCCCCTTGGGAAGTCTCACCTGAACAATTTGAATAGATAAAGTAGTGAGTATGACACACCATCAAAAATGTATTTCCATAACGAACTCAGAAATTTTCTCCCCCCAACTCTTTATATGACGTCCTCTTTCAGGAAATTATGCTATTTCATTTGCAAACAAACGGACAAAAATTCGTTGCCAATGTTTAAGGAATTTTTCCAAGGAGAAAAACAAGAAATTTGGTCAACAGAAAATGGTTGGAGTGGTTAAAGTTTCATTTCTGAAAACTGAGTGAGGCTTCAGTTTTTGGCTGAAGGAGATTAGGGTTTTTGAGGAATACAGTGATTACTTTCATTATTTTTGTATGTTAATTCGGTATAAGAACATGTATTTAGACAAGATAATTCCACTGTGACATCGTTTAGAACAGTTAATCGTGATGAAGAGTAATATGATCAATGTTCAACATACCGCAATTTGAAAAAAATATATTTGGATATGTACAGACAGACATTTGATTCGAAAATTGTTCTGAAATTGGATTGATTTTTGGAAACACAGTTGAATTATTTTTTCTGAAATACATTCATTTTTCCATTTTTTGGTAGTGCAAATCCAATTGGTATCGCTTTTGTATTTTTTTTCAAAAGGCACATTCTTATCCATATGTGAGTATGCATTACAAAATCATTTTTTCTACCAACAGTGCTCCAAAGAGAAATCATATATCTAGCACAGAGAATAACTTTCGAATAGCATCACTGTTCTGAAGTGATTTTTGACATCATCTATTCCATTTGATTTTTGCAAAACATGCTCTCTGCTTTTGAAACAATTTCATCAATGAATCCACCTTATCGATGTGAAAGAGCCCTCCGTAATATCTCACCCGAGCCATTTTTATTGTCGAAGCCGACGCCCGATTCTGAAATGTATAACATTTTATACGCGACATAAAGTTTGCGGTAATAAAAACGGGTTAAAATAGGAAACGCTAGTACATACATATACGGATTTGGCATTTCATCAGGCTATACGAAGATGTCAACACGCTCAACCGGAATAGAATCGACAGCTTCCCAATATGCGAAAGCCTTTCAAGATAAAATATGTGATGTATGTATTCTATCGAATGGAGTAGTGTTTGGAATATTGAAATATGCATAGATATTGTCGAGACTTTCATAGAGTGCTTGATTTTTATTCGACATATTTCT
Source organism: Zygogramma bicolorata (assembly GCA_032362365.1). Taxonomy (NCBI): domain Eukaryota; kingdom Metazoa; phylum Arthropoda; class Insecta; order Coleoptera; family Chrysomelidae; genus Zygogramma; species Zygogramma bicolorata. Next base: position 19,636 of record JAVJAQ010005206.1, read on the forward strand.
CATTCGCAAATACTCCTAAGATGATATATGAACACGACATGACTCGCATAAAATAAAACACTATATTACATGATTGGTAGCGTATATAAATAATAGTTCCATCAAGAATTAAAGTTTCTCAACCAATCGGTATGCTTCAATGATTGGAAAGAAATTAGATTGAATTTATCGTTTTAAAATGCTTGCTAGGCAAAATGTTGTTGGTAACAAAAATTAATTACCTATCGGAAGTATTTCCTTACACTTGACCATATGGGATAAACCTCCATTTTGAATGAACAATTTATGTGATAACGTTTTTGAAAACGAACAGTTGAAAACTGTTTTTTTTTCGTAATTAAGATTTCGACCATTATCGAGAAGTACTTTTAATTTTTTACTTAAGTGCTTTCTACTAGACATTTCATTTGTCAATTTGGATTGCAATCTGCAGTTTTTTTATTCGAAAATGGATATATGAAAATTGTTTCTAATATTTTGTTCATTCTCCATTCGAAGCCATTGTAATTGAAGTGATTATTTCACGATAAATATACTCTATTCTGCAGACAACCACATGCCAATTTTCAAATAATTCAAAACACAACTCTCGTCACACCGTTCGTGGTCGCCATTTTGATAATTCTTGGAGACAAATTCCATCATCACTTCACAATGAAAAAACATCAACATTGCCAAAATTTTCTCTCAATTTATACACTTGCCGTAAATGTCTACACTTTTCGAAATGAATAGTGGGTATATATCTATCATTTTCAAAGTCATGGAAAAAGCAATCAATATGAAACTCATCAAATATCTGAAGAAATCAGGAATAATTAATGATCGACAATACGGATTTCGCCATCAAAGATCAACCAGTGACTTATTGGCTTATGTTTCTCATATTTAGCAGCATTCAATCGCGAAACTCGGAGAAACGATATCTGTTGCACTCGATATTCCAAAAGCGTTTGATCGAGTTTGGCATCGGGGTCTCCTTTCTAAACTGCCGTCTTATGGTTTGCCTCCTCAGTTGTGCGCTTTGTTGAAGAGTTTCTTGTCTGATAGGTCTCTGTATGTGGTTGTTGATAGAATATCATCCGATATTCTCCCAATAAATGCAGGTGTTCAACAAGGTTCAGTTCTGGCGACCACTTTGTTTCTGCTTCATATCAATGATTTGCTCGAGAAAACATCTTGTTCAATACATAGTTTTGCGGACGACAGTACTCTTCCTAACAGTTTCTCTTCCAGAGTCCCCATAGCTCGAGAAACAAAAATTCAAAGAAACGTTCACTTCAATCTTCATGGAAAAACCATATCTTTCATGGAAAAACCATATGAGATCGATCGCTTAAAGTGCTTCCCAGAAACTTGGATTTCTATTTCGTGCGAAGAAAAATTTCACTTCTCGTCAGCTTCTAATGATCTACAAGGCTCAGATACGAATATAGGTCTCATGTGTGCAGTTCGGCACCAAAACAATCATTGGTTCTGTGAAGAATCCTGCGCTAGCACCTGTTGTATGTAATCCAATGCCCTTCGTGGTATTAGACAGGGGAGTAGTTGTTTTCTGATAGGTGTCAACCTACAGTGTAGGTGAGTTGAGGCTGGAATGAACAAATTGTTGATTTAGAATATTTGATTTGAAGCCAGTCTTCATGCATACCCGTGAATGAATATTTTTAAATTAAAGAAGGTCTGGCGGTCACTGGCTCTTGCTCTATTATGATTCTTCTACCTATTAGCGTTATAAGGCAGTTGTTGGATCGCGCCACTTTTTCATTTTCGCAAATTCTCGCAGGAATAAACGGCTGTCGGAATGAACATGTTGAAAGCGAACAAAAAATACCATCGTAAATATCCGAAATGACACATTTTTACACCGCATTGTGAAGATGTTTATCATGAGTCAGCGGGGCGCCACTGTCGCATGGCGTCCAACCGTTCGTCTGCCCAAAGGGCCAACTTAAATACGGTAATAAACTCTTACACCACGCAGAGGCGAGATTTATCTCTTTCAACAGATAACTCGGCCCAGTTAAACAAGGGATCAGGTCCTTGAGGATGTTTCTGCCATCGTACGCGCATTATAGAATTTTTTAGAAGGATTTTACGGAGGTATATATATGTACAAAAAAAAAACTCATAAATATTCTCAATTATAGATACCATCGTTTTCGTCACCATACGGACTACGATTTGAACTTTTATAAATTGGAGCAGCTCTCGATTAGAAGAGACTTTGCAGACATACTGTTTACATATAAAATATTCAATAACCTAATAGATTCTGATATATGTAACAACTATTTCACTCTAAATTATAACCCCAGAATTGTTAGAAATAGACTTGCTTTTTACCCACCATCATTCACAACCAATTACTAAGGTAACTCCCCAATCATCAGATGAATGAACGCATAAAACATAATATGTCATCTAGATGTCGATATTTTTCAACTCAACATCACTATATCCAAAAAACTTCGAAACGTAATTTACTTCAATTCTACAGCTTCCTAGAAGAAAATTGATAAATTTTATTTAATTTATGAGTATATCACTTTAAGCATATTTTATAAGTTATAAATATATCACTATAAGCATAGTGTCATCAGGACCTAGTTTTAAATTTTTTAGAATAGGTTACAACTTGTATTAGATCATAAGAAATGTTAGTATGTGTTATCCTATTATATCATGAACTCCTAAATTGTTCATCTATTGGATAACCTTGTACGTTAAATAAAAAAAAATTATCACTCGGGTTGTTTCAAGAAGATACGGATTTTTTTTTGAAATGCTCAAGGTATAATATAATCATATTGGAAATGAATCGATATAAAAATAAAATAGGCAATTATATAAGAATAAGTGAATAAAATTAAATAGTTAAACATAAAATCTAATATATATGAATCAAATTGAGAATATAATGTGGAGATGGATGTGTCAAGCCTTGCGTAGATCAATTACTTTCAGAGGTGCGTTGTTTTCAATTCGGATGTTATCAGCTATTCTGAATAGTGGTGTTTTAGTTGGATGTGGATGAAATCTACTCTTTCGGCAATTTGCAATAGCTTGTAAAGCATGGGGAATCAATATAAAATTCCAGTTCCATTATATTTTTGTGAGCATACCATCGCAATAGCTTCCGGCATCAGTAACTGATAATGATAAAGGGTATAGATATCAATACTTTAGAGGAATGCTGTTTGAGAAGGATGCATCTATCCTATTGGTATCAAGTTATGTTGATCTTGATAATCAGAAATCTGCTTTTGTAGAATCTAGTGAGTTATAACTAGTTCATTTCTTTCGAGTCTGTCTGTTAGAAGGCCACATGTCTAAATATTTTCAGAAGTATTACTTTGTGTCATGAAATAAAGTCGCCATTTCAACTGGTACCACTACAGGTCTGAGTATATCATACTCCTACTGGACACTAATTTTTGAAGGCTTTCTGGTGTTGTCTACTTTCGGAAGAACATGAACACTTGTGAATTTTGAAGGATCGCTTGAGTTCTTCAATGATCTTGAACCACATGTTCCAGCTGCAACTTTATTCATAGGGGAAAGCGAAGTGGGTGTATTTTCTTGTGATGATTGGTTGTTATAGAAGGCTTCTAAGATCTTGAGATCGGACAGAAACGAAATTGAACAATCTCCCATCAAGAATTTGGGATGGCTGATTTGGTGCATAATAGGATTTTCTGTGATTGGGGAGGAATGCAAACTCATCCAATGATTTCGAAAGAGGAATGATGCCAAGTAGAGAAGCAGCATTTCCGCGTTGAACAGCGATGCTGATACGCTGGATAAGGAATGAAGTAGATCGGATATCATATATGTTGTTTGACTCACTTTTCTCCCAATATCGTGGATCAAGGATAAAGAATCTGGTCCAAAAACACTTAGCGTTTCCACTGGTACGTAACAGAAAACAAAACAACTACCTAGGGAACGATACTTTGGATATTTCAATTTCTCACTTGAGAACTGCGGTTTTTAGAAGTTTCGTCTAGATGTGAGGCTGCCAGTGTATCTGAACAAGTGAAATCCCACACTGAAGGCTTACCACATTTCCATGGTACGAGGGTCTCGCAATCAGGAAATATTAAATATCCACAAAATCTAGCCAGAAATGGTTGCGGGGAAAATATATTCAAACGCTTGCTAAGCATTCATAAGTACACCTTTCGCATTCTCCAACCGCAAATCCAACTGTTTCAACTGGGAACTACGGTTGAATTCATTCATCATCAAGTGCAATTTTTTTTGACATTTCATATCATTTCAATGTCACGAAATAGAATGTTGGCGTTACAATACGTCCAAATCAAATGCTGTACCTCGAAGGTAAAGTGCACTATGTCCAGTTTCGGCAAATATAAGATTATTTCACATTTGTATAAGTGGACCATTGAATGGTCACCCAGTTTATTTTTACTCAAAGGAATATAGCACCATGTAGAATAGTGCTCTGTTCACCTCTAATGGTGAGAAAATGAACACAGTGCCCTTCACCTCCGACGTACAGAATGGAAATAATGAAAATTCATATAACCATTCAATAAACAGAAAACCAAGAGACATGAATAACCCTCTTCCATGCATGTTACCAGCTATCCCCAACAGCCTACCAACATACAGGTTTTTCAGAAGGTTATATATACTACGTAACCATAACATAATACTTGATAGACACCAAATTGACGGTAAATTTCGTTTTATGTATCTACGGCATATAAAAGTATTTCAATATCATATTGAACTTGAAAGCTTTTATTTTCCAGCACTCGTAGGAAAAATATAGTTCAACCAGTTTTCAAATTGTAACAGGAAAGTATGCCTTACAACTGTGATATCATGTTGCTTGACTATATCAGGAGGTTGAGCGGAAAATCAATATCAAGCTCAACAATTATATAGAACTGGTTTTCAGTATAATGAGTTTTATAAATCCGCTAGACGTGTTTCACTATACGATGGCATCTTCAAGCAGATTTTTTCATAACATTGCGGAAAATGTATGATTGTTGCCGTGGAGATTATTTTTAATGTAAGTATGCCATATTTATATACAGCTCAGTGTGACCTAACCTAGTTTACAAAAATATCGAAATGATGATTTATTATATACATCTCTGCCCTGGGCATATATGAACACAAAGCTTTGTTATGGACTCAAAACAACATATTATAACAACTCGCAGCTTCCACTCCTTCGATTTCTGCGAAGGTAAAATCGCGAGTTGATGCAGAATGAATTTATCTATTTTCGTTGAATTTTTCGATTCTGCTTGGACAAAATCAGTTTCAGCCATCGTTCTAGGTTCACTACAAATCAAGATCCACTATGAATCACCACAGGAATACAGGTTTGTATTATTTCATCACTAACATAGTATGTATATCTATGCCAAAAAATTCGATTTTGTGTCATCTGATGTCACATTTCATTCACACCAATGGTTACGCGTTTTCCGAGTTCGAATTTCATACCTGGTTCTTTAGTTCTTATATAATATTTTATGGGTTCAAATGAAACTATAATTCTGATTTTGATATGATGATAATGAAGATTCGTTAAATTTTAAGCATTTTCCGTATTAACACTCGACAAATCCCCATATCTCATCCATAATTATTGTTTTTTTCCAGGGATCGATTTTAGCACTAATTCTAGCATCTATACTCAAAATACTTAATATTTCATATCAGTTCTGACTATATGAACACACCTTGGACATTTGAGCCGTCTTCACTGAAGATTTGTGGAAAAATAGGTCAAGTGTCAAGCAGACTCTGATATCGTTTATTTTTTTGGTATTCCCGACCTACGGTGCGATTCTGAATGTAATTTTTCTAGAATCTGAACAGGACGAGACGTCAAATTCGGATCAATATTTCCCTCATACATAAAATGTCCCATAAGAGCAATGCAATTATCGGAAACTTACAGCGGTGATTGAATTGTATCGAAAACTTACAGCGGTAATTGTATTGTATCAAGTCACCATAACAACACATTTGAAACCGTATTGCTAGACGTCAGTGAACAACACAAATAAATATCAGAAAGACTTCAAAAATAGAAAAACATTTCGTGGGTTGGTGAGTACTCCTCGCAATCTATAGAGGAAAGTATAAATGAACAAAAAATAACATTTCCTTGAGAATTTCTCTATTCGTGAAATATTCCAATGAATTACATTCGTGCATAAAAATGACCAGATAATTTTGCATTCAAGCGTGATATCTTATACAAATTGCATTCGGTTATTTTCATATTTTGTAAAATATGAGAATAAACTTGCAATTTTTAGATATCACGCTTTCTTGCAAAATTATCGGTAATTTTTATGCACTCGTGCAATTATAACCGATAATATATTTGTGACGTCACTCGAATAGATTGACTCAGCGATGGATTGAAAATTGAAAGACATGTACAGGATCCTTCTTCTAGTCGAAAAAAGTTAGTAACATGCTCTTCCTAACGAGAGTATTAGAATAATTTTTCCATCACGAAACACTGAAAATGTCGTATTTTTTATATGAATTCCATTCTAACGTAGATATTCATGTCGTTCAGAAGTTGAGGGAAGGGACACTTTTCACGACCGCAGAATATATATATACTACATACAACTGACCGCGGAAACCTATCCGAACACATATATATATATATATATATATATATATATATATAATATATATATATATATATATATATATATATATATATATATATATATATATATATATATATATATATGTATATATATAAATATACATATATATGTATATATATATATATATATATATATATATATATATATAAATATAAATATACATATATATATATATATATAACATATTATTTATAACAGCGCAGCTGAATGAAATGCATAGCCTGCTTGACTTGCTCCAATACATTCAAAGTTCATCATGAGTTATTAAATATTAATTTTCTCCTCAATTCATGTAAATAAGATATACTCTTCGAAGGTAAAACTATACTGAATACTCAGAATTAACACATTATGTCGGAGTGAAACAGAAATAAGTTTAATACACCAGGCTATATCCAAAGAACTCTTTTACTTGGGAAAAACCGATGACTAATTCTGAATACCGGGAAAATGTACTGCACTGATAGTTTCACTTCACTAAGTCGAACTCAACTGAAAACATACTCAAAATACTGGCAATTAAGGATTTCAGTTTGGCTCTCTGAACCGAAAACAAGCTGGGGATCGTTTGTTTTAGGCCTTTTGTTTTTATTAGAGTACTCTTCCGAAATATGAAAGGGATAATGCCATTGTTTTCAGTCGTAAATCTACTTGAATGGCAGAGAAAGTCGTGATCTTCCATGCTATTCTATTCTTAAAATGTAAACCAATGATATAGTGTGCCATTCTTCGGAATATCGTAGGGAATATTATAATGCGAGGACGTTTTTGTTTTGATTTCTCTGACTGTATATCAATGAAGTGAATTCATTAAACCGTAAAGTTTGAAAGCATGTTCCTTGTTGAATTCTGTGATTTCAAGTACTCTCAAGTAGGGCGATTCGTTGGAAATGAAAGCCACAGATAATTTCAAGCACTATCTTAGCAACGAATAAAAAAATTGGAGATGATCAAAAATATGAAAGAAAAAGTATTAAATGAAGCAATGAAACCTGGTAAGTCTTCGAGCTTATTATTACAGGATTATTTGCTGAAAAGTTGTCTACAGTGGCGGATCCACGGGGGGGGGGGGTTCGGGTCCGGACCCCCCCCCCATTGGGAAAATAAGAGATTTTTTTTTCAATTTTTATCGGCTCATAATTTCCAAATTTTGTTAGGCAACGAAAAAACGTCACATGAGCAAGACAAAAAATAAAATGGAAAAAATTTGTTTGCTTTAAAATTGAAGAACTTCAATAATCATTATTACATTCCATTGAAAACTAAAGAGCAGGCTACATTTAAACATTAGTAAATTTCCATTTTTCAACAACCAATTTCATCAATTTATTCAATTCAATAATCTTCCAATTCCTAAAAAAATAATCCTCAAGAATTAAAAATAGTACAAACAAGATCTGGATTGAATGTTACCCAAACGAACAAACAAACAAACGAACAAACAAATTTCGCTTGAGACTCACCGATTGTTTTTTCCTTTTTTTTTTTCTGATTCAGTCGGTTCAGACGCTGGATCAAGCCGAGTAAAATATGAAAATAGAGTCCTCTTCATGTTGTAGGTTCAAAATAAAATGCTTTTTTTTTAACTATCAAATTACAATTTTTCTCGATGACACTTAAAGAAAATTGACACTTGTCAGGCTTATCGATGAAAAGTTCGAGAAATTTCTGACAGTGCTGCCATTGCATCCTTTTTGGCGCAGTATTTGAAAAATTAGACTTGTTACATTTTTGATGAGTATTGTGTATGCCGGTAACGATTCGAATATGATATGTATGAGTAGAATATGCTGTTGATTAGGTTAAATCAACTCGATTCGATTAAAAAAAAAAAAAAAATCCGAACTTACTTTACCTCCTGGCCACACCTTCAAATTTTGCTCATGTCAATCTCTTTCACATTTTTTTGGATCTTGACTAGTTGTTGCTATACGGTTGCTCATGATTTTCTGTTATATATATATATATATATATATATATATATATATATATATATATATATATATATATATATATATATATATATATATATATATATATATATATATATATATATATATATATATATATATATATATATATATATATATATATATATATATATATATATATATATATATAAATATATATATATATACAACATACATGTCCGTTCATGAACATTTTGAGACAAAACTACAAACGGAAATTCCTATACGTCTCGGATCAAGACTCGCATACAGGATGTAAAACCTATATGAATTCCATTTTCAATACCTTGAATTACAGCCGCTTCAAACAAAGCTTTCCTTAATTTTATGTTTAAGTATCTGAATAGTTGTACGATACAAATCTCACAATATAAACAGAAACCTAAATCTGCAATATGTCAATTATTATGATGACTGTGCTATCATTACTTGGTCTCCGTTTAGTATTTGGCAAAGTAACTTTACACGGTGTCTTTCTCTATGATATCTTGATGTCAAATTCATTTCTGCCTTTAAAATTTCAAAATGTTATAAAAAAACTTCATGCTACTAGCCACTGTCACTTCCTTCAACACCTTCAACAGATATTATCAGATTGAAAAATTTTTGATATCCGCTATCTCATTTGACTTCCTTTCTAGACACTGGATGTCTATACTTGCATGGTGGAAGAGAGAAAGTTTGTTTGGATCTGCTGGTGAGCACTTGTTTTTCTGAATTTATATCTCTCACATTGAAGTTTTTGTATTCCTATACAATCATGTATAATTTATCATTCCTTCCTCTGTAGTTTTATCGTGAGCGACTGAAAAAATGCACACTTTACACCCTTTTGTTGTCAAACCTGTCAAACATCTCGATAGCAAAACTTCTTTTTCGTACTGCGAGACGATCATTACGATGTTAGCCACACTATACAAGATTTTTTTTCCTATGAACAAGAACTCTGACGAATGTCGGACTGATACTCTCTTTACTTTCAATCAGTTAACG
>JAVJAQ010005217.1:0-16929 GCA_032362365.1 Zygogramma bicolorata
GGAGCTCTTATTTCGCCTCAAGCTTTATGAACAATATATTTTTGCAACTTATCAAGCTGAATGACTACATTGATGCTTTGTTCGACACAAAATTGCTAATAAAGATATTTTGTGGAATAAAATGGCTGATTAAACGTTCTTAGCGCTTAAATATGACTATGCTTTATTAAAGCATCTTATATATCTTGTTCATTACTTTATGGAAGGTTCAGTGAGATGCATTGCACAGAAAAAAATTATGCACCTCCATAAGTGTTGTTTAACCATTCATACAACCATTACCCAACTGTTTCACAATATCGGTAATTCTCTATAGAGGCTATAAAATATTGAGTTTTAACTACTTTAAAAGCAAAATTCCACAGCTGCAATTTCAAGCCCAATACCATCCAAGCCAGACCTTATATAGTAAGCGTATCAAGGTTTTATGCTTGTGAATGAGGCATCATTCATACAGCATTAATACAACAAAAGTTATATTTTGAAGCTATATAAAGGCAGGAGCCTTCTGCCTCAATAGAACTTTCTTGTGGTTGAAGGACACTAAACGTCAGAGTTCCATAACCTCTTTAAAATTGTACTACTAAATTTGTTCATATTAATATTCATTGTGCAAATTGTGTTACTCTAAAATATGGATACAAACTGGAAGAAAGTGAGGCGAAGTGGGAATTTCAGAAGGAAAGTTAATTTGAAACTGTTGTTCTATCTGATGGCCAGGCAACTGGGCTAACATCAAACAACTCCTGTCAAATAGCTACTTATACAGTACTAATACAGCAACGAAAGAGTCGCAGAGATAGAGAGAGGAGACAGCTTCTATTTGTCGAATTCATTAACGTTCGAATGGCGACTCGGACGGCGAATATGCGAATCAGTCGATCTAATAATTTCAACAACAGCTTTCTTCTACATAGGAATAGGCAAGCGCCAAAAATATGTGTAAAAATGTGGTGGCGAAGTGAATTCGATTTGTGATGCCAGAAAGGCCCGTTAGAGGTCAGTCATTTGTACCCTTTTCATAGTTTTGATACTTTATCCTCGTTTTATAAGTGAGCTTAATCGAGAAATGTCTAGGTAACACTTTAATACAGCCGAAATCACTTCAATACAACCGAAACGCTGTTTAAAAGCTTTTGTGGACACCTTCTGTGAATTCATTCGGGCCACCATGTTGAAAACTCAAAAAAAAATCGTGATAGAGCGGCCATTGTTACCATTTCAAATGTTTGGGGTGTATTTGATAACTTTCTCTGAATAAAGAAAGATATTTTGTTGAAACATCACTCATGTTGAAACATCACTCATGAGGCATTGTAATAGCGCAAGTGCATCATTTCAAGGCCATTTCATGAAAAGAATAATAATAATTTTTTGAAATTATTATTTTTCAATTAAGGAAATGTAGATATTCTGAAAGCGCGTTGAATTATTTCGAAGTAGGAGAACATGTTTCAACAGAAAAATTTTCTTCCCATGGTAAATTTGGTTCAACATGGACGGCAGCAAGTACATAATAAGTTAGCAAATAACTTCCAGTGAGATTTATATGTACGCCATAACAATATCATTCCTGATCGTTCGATAATTCAATCTCTCTTCACAACACATCTAACAACACCATAATAGCGCGAAAGTATTCATAAATGTAATTGTTGGAAACTATCATCCAGTAATTTTCATCTGTCACAAAATTGTCTAACTCTTTAAATGTTTATATAGCCTTTCAAACTCAAATATACCTCTGTTCAATAAACTGAAAAGATACTATATTGAGTCAATTGCGAACACCTTAATACGGTTCCTTCACAACTGCAACTCCTAACCCATTCATAAAATAACTTTATAAACGCTTACTAACAGGCGGTATACGGCAGCTGCTAAGAAGTTTTGTAATGTGATTTATAAGAACTGATAGAACAAAGCGAAAAGGTTTTCATATTACTACATAAGCATCAATATACCCCTTACAAATCTTGTCGAGGCTGTATAACTTGTGCCTATTTTTGATGCTGAAACAGTGTTGTCAACTCTAATTTATACATTATTAAGTTATATTAGATTGCTGTATAACTATTGTTAGAGTTTTAAAAAAGTAATTTGTGCTACTTGGGAATGCTAGGCTTAGTTTAGGCGAGAAGGTCGACTTAAACAATGTTTATATTGTTAGTATTGAAGATATTTCAGAATTATTGTGCTCTTTCTCGCTGCCCTGTTACTGATCACCAACACCATCATCAATATCAAAAACTAAAAAAGCAAAAAGAGTGAGAGGAGTTACTGGTGACAGAGAAAAATCGCAACAAAAATCATTTCTGTTATATTAACACCAATCTTCAATTATACCTATTTCAATATCGTTGGATTGCCTTCGCTATATATCAGTGCTGTCAACACCACAAGAACTTCTGATATGTTCAAAACCTCCCCACAGTTAATTAATCTTAGATTTTGCTTAGTTTGAAACGCTTTTATAACACTGGAGATTTCGTCGATTCTGCCACAAGCAGAATCTGATATCTCTAAAACACAGAAGTTTCTCTATATGGTCTTATGTATGTATGTAATACATTGCAACCACAGACCTCAGATTGCAACCCAGAATAATCACATAAACGGCGTTAATATTCAAACAGCTCTAGTGGCAGCTTCTTCAATTTCCGGCGGTAGAAATTCATTTTCTGGATCACTTTCCATCGAGAAACGAAGAAACGAGGAAGAATAATTCGTGATTTATTGTCGTTAGTTGTCAACAAAGAGAAATCAACAAATTCTGTTTTTGATTACCTTGGCCACTTGTTTCATGAATAGATTAGATGAAATTGGATTCAAAATTGATTATCTCGAGGCTATTTTTTATCAAATAATCAATGTAAAATAGGTATGCGTTAATTTGAACTTTTGATGTTGTTTCCAGAAAAAATAGTGTATGATATACCTGCTGAAAGTGATTTTATTTTGTTTGAAGGGATGGAACACTCCTCCTTCGGCGTCGTGTCCCAAACTTTCCTTCTCACAAAATAAAATATCACATGTATCATAAATAACTATTACTATATCAGGCCAACTCATTTTATGACTGCAAACTTGAAGTCAATTTTCGTTTCAAGAGGATTATCCAAATTCAGACGGTTTTTTTGAATTCAAGATGTTCCTTTAGAAAATCTCTTGGGCCAAATCACGAAAAAATCCACAGCATATACTGCGCTGACATTCAAAGCAAAACTCAACACGGTGGATATCAACAAATCATACCGTCCCAGAATCAGTGACTCGCATTCCTGCGAGGGGTGTGAAAAGGAAGTTAACGTGACCGAATCTGGGTAAATAAGGAGGGAATATTGATTACGGTTGTAGGAAGAGGAAATGCGTTAGGGTCGAGAAATAATGGACAATTGATGAAGTTATTCCGAAATTGCTCTAACAGCTTTGATGAGGGGAGTATGCTCGTATTTGTGAAGCAGTAGGTCGATGAGGAAATTACAATGTGAAAAGCTCACTTTCAAAATGGCAGAAAATGCAAAATAAGAGAAGAGTCCACATTTTCGTTTCGTAGTTTTCTGGGTTTGTAACCTACCACAATCTGAAAAAATTATAAATCAAACATTATACATTATGTCCCTCGTTTGTCTGAAGAGATGAAACGGATCGGCAACAGGTATAATGTGAGAGCAACATTCAAAACGACAAATACTTTAAGGTCAATACTGACACATACCAAACCAAATAACACAACGGAAAACACGAAAAATTGTATTTATCAAATTCCTTGATCGTGGCGGTCAAAAATATATCAGTGAAACGTCTCGACCATTAGAAGTGCAAAAGAGTGAACTCAAGATGTACATCAGGAACGGACAGATAGGTGGTTCTTAATTATCAGAACACATTCTTACTGCCAATGGAAATCACACAGTAGAATGGAATGACACTAAAGTTATGACGAAAGAGAGCAATGGCAAGAAACGAAAATTAAAGGAACCTGCTTTAATCATGCTGTCTGGTGCAGAATGCATATCTATGAGTTCGCTTGATATGGATCGCGGATGGCTACCCCTCCTGAAGGACAACACGTCATGTCAAATTTGGAATATTTGACAAATGTCAATTACCATGATTGTCTACAAGAGATATTTGGAGGTGTAAGGAATTTGCGTATAAGTTCTGAGAACGGAAGCGGATTTAGTGTCCGAAACGTTAACGATAAGTATTTTCATATACATATTATTTTTTTTTGATAGACAAAATTTTAGTTATACGAGAAGTTGCTGACTATTCAGACTTGTTCTATCCAGGAAGAACTGATTTCCAATAGACAATTTTTCGGGGTAGATTGAAAATCTGCCATTCTACACTTGTATAGATTCCAATATCAATTCCTATTTTTTCAGATTTTGGTAGGCTACAATCCCAGAAAACTGCGGAACGAATATCGATCCACCTCAGAATAATGTAGTTCAAACAATACTCCACTTTTGTATTGTATTCTACATATCGACATAAATGAATCTGAACACTAAGAGATCTCAAATTCAGCTAGAACTGAAATCCATCTTTCAGAAAATGTGATCTGTTGATATAAAATCACATGTTGTTTAATGTTATGTCTGAAAATATATATTATTACACTATTAGATACCTATTATTGGGTTCGTTCAGCCGTGCTCAACGTTGCTCAACAGTTGAGTGATGTGTCAACTTGATCGGCTGAACGGACCGCTGCACCATTGATCACTCTCAACCGATGAGCAGCGGCTCAACACGTTTAGTGATTATTCTCAACGGTTGTGCACCGCTGAACGAAGCCATTGTTCATTCTGTTCGTCACTGATTCATCGGAACATTTGAAGGATTGTCTTTTTTTTATTCAATTCGCTTCAACCTCTAGGGTTATCAGCTATGGAACTCCACCTGATAAATACATTAAAGTAGCTAAATATAATATTATATACAGTGTGATATACCTGTAGCATTAATAAACGGTATTAAGGAGTTATATTACATGTTTCTCCTAAAATGTCTTTCAGTCTTTCTAGTGATTCATTCTCTATTTGTGGTGGAGTGGGCAAACGCAGGAAATGGTTTATCAATTGAGTTTCACAGATATCATAGACTGGTTGTAGTGAGCATGTTATAAGCAAGTGATGACAGTATCACTTGATGCTTTCTGTTCCTTGGAGTAACTTTGTATAAGAACATTATCCTCTTCACTTAGGTTAACTTAGTCATTCTTCAAATTGTGCTTTTTTCAGGAAAGTTTTCAGGTCAGTGTCAATTTTGGTCATTGTGGTTGGTGCGTCGCTAAAAATAGCTGTTCTGGGTAGGAAATCGGCTTTCTCATCCCCTTTGATCCCAGTGTCGTTAGCTTTTCTCACTTCCTGTAGTATCTCGATTTTATTTATTTATTGGGTGTGTGGGATACATCTCAGATAATGCACTCAGCGAACTCGAAGAGTTGCTGATAAAATTAATTGTTTTTGTTGGATTTGAGGCAACTGAGGCTGTATATTGGAGTGTTAGGAGTTTTCTTCTAGAGCATAGGGATGGTTCGCTAGCTCTTCATTGTGAGCTTATGACTGGTGTGGGACTAAATTCTTTCATAGCAATTCTAAAAGCGTTATTCTCTATGACGCCTAGATCCCTGAGAGCGGTTATGGTCATTTGATAATGTTTGCTGATGACATCACTATTACATTATCTGGACCTACAATTGATAACTCAAAAACCACAGCCAAAAGGATCATTGGCAGTTCAGCACCTTATTGTGAAGGTTATAGATTGGTTCTCATCAATTTCAAGTCAGTAACAAACAACTTTCATAATAGAAATACGTATTTTGGGTGAAATAGTTAACAGAGATTTCAGTGTGGGTTTCGTAGTTGAATTTTGAAAACAACGTTTGATGAATCTCTGATCTAGGATTTGCACCTCGAAAGTGTCTGCAACAAACTGAACAAAGGTTTCTTTATGTTGAATGAAATAAAAAACTGCATTGACCAACAGAGCCATTCAGGCATATTTCATGCACTATCGCTTACTCTCATATTTTCTTCAACAATCATATCCTATTGGTGTTGTAGAGATTCCAACAGAGTGTTTCTAGCACAAAAACAAATTATGAGAATAATATTAGATTTAGAATATCTAGAAAATTGCAAACCGACATTTGTAAAGTTGAAGACACAGTCTACACCATCAATATATATGTTCAAGTGTGTGATCTTTAGAAATAATATTTCACCTTTTTCAAGTAACTCATCATCTCGCAGTTATCGTACACTACAAGGTTATTCAGGAATACACAGGACTGCTAAATTTGTAAAATCCCCTCTCTGTATCCTTTCACAAGTTGTCTTATATCGTAAAATACTTGAAAACAAATATGCAAAATCTTTTTAAATGTCAAAAAATGTTATTTTAGTCCGCAGGAGTTTTTACATGACACACTGAACTAATATGTTCAAAGTATATAAGTGCTTGTATTTTTATTCTTGGTTGACACATTTTCATCTTCATTCATATTTTTTGTGGCAAATGGTGACGAATATTCGAACAGAGTTTTAGTTGAGTGTATTAGAAAAATTGAGAAACAGGATTTCTGATATAGTCAATCCAGCATTTTGTCTGACATCGAAGGAAAACGATTTGTCATTTTTTACTCCAGTGGTCTATGCTGGGTATAATGGCCAGATATACTCAGAGGAAACAACGAATTATTCAGAAAGGATTTTCGAAAACATGTATTGAAGAGTTCCATTAAAATAACAATTTGTGTTGCAGAAATGTCATTTCTTGTTTAGAGCCGTTGCTCCTCTTCGGTCGTTTTTATCACAGAAGCTCATCCACAGATATCCTATCAAAAGGCAGGATTCAATTTCCAAGTGAACCACAAGTGGCTCAGCGGGAACTTGCTCTTCCATCCAACCTGAAAAAGGCATGCGCACGCCTGTAAAGAATATATCATAGGCATGCGCATGCCCACATTACAAGAAATAAGGAGTATCAACATTGAAATAAAAAAATTAAATCCTAAATATCATTTACAAATATAAGCTCTCATAGATGAATTTTCAAAATTCAAAATATCCAGAGATCAGCTTCTGAAAACAATTAAACTGAAAATTATGTCATTTTCTAAATCATCTTTCAGTTTCGATTTGAATTCATTCGAAGGCCAGTGTTTCATAGAATTCGGTAGCCTATTGTATAGACAAGTAATATAAAATGAACAAGAGGCCACGAAAATGAGTTGTGTTATGACAAGCTGTTGATAATTGATTTCTATGTCTCAAGTTCAAGGTGTGGACATCGGAACGGAATTTGATCTTGCGATAAAGATAACTGTTTTTTTTTGGTGAGAACAATTCCATGGAATAGTGTGCAAGCATGTTATATATGTCTGGATTCCATATTCAACCACCTTACATTGGCTAAAAGATTCTTCGTCGTCTTCATCGGTTTTATCTCGGTTGATTTTACAACTTCATTTTCTCACTCTTCCGTTATCAGTGTCAAACCACTCTCATTACTTTCCTCCATTTCTCATCCCTCATATATCTTCCATTCATTTCCTTAATTTGTCTCTTTTTTCCTCTCTCAAAAGATCGTTTCCAACAGGATATTGTATTTTTATCATTCTGGTTCTTTGAAAAACTCTCTGTAGCTAGTTCTTGTTTCAGCTTCCCACATTTTCTTCTAAAAAAACATCGAATACCCTCGTATATTCAATCCGCAAAATTAATCCGCTGCAGAAATAACAAACAAGTCCCAGATAAAAGTCCCTTTATAAATGTTATTTCGAGCTACCAGGCCCACAAGAGAAAGGAAAGTTTTCTTATAATCCTAGTAAAAGATTAAGGAGCAACAACTTCCTCAGAGACAGTTTCCAAAGTGCACTGAGATCTTAATCTGTAAATGTAACAAAAGAGAATCCAATTCGCACACCGAATTCTTTATGAACTCTAGCCTTTGAAAAAATATTTGTACAAGAATCGAATTATTCCACCGCGCGACACAAACAATGATCCTAGAAGGGTTTTTCGTGGTACATCTGCCTGGAGGATCTGCTTTCGTCGATGTGACAATGCCTGAAAGTCCTTATTTTGATTTGGCTTAGCGGTTGCAGAGTAAATAGTTGTGGTACACGTGAAAAAACAATCGGAAAGTTTGTCGTTCGTTTTCATTGATGTCGAGACCTATTTGATTATCAAATGAATGAAATGGGCACTGAAAAAGTAACATTCATATATTCGATCTAGTTAACGATGAGAAATAGGTAGGTAGTTGATAGAACCAAGAATAATTGCCTGAATGAAAATACCTGAAAATCTTGGTTTTGGAACCGGAGAGGTATTGTTTGAAATTTTATGCCAAAATTTTCAAAAACTATTGTCCCTTTTCTCGATTTCATCGCAAGATGACGTAAATATAATAACAATAATTCATTTGGGCACTTAGGTGAGTCATTTGTTCCATTCATATAACAACCCATTTTTCATTTTCGAAAAGTAATATCAATTGATTTTCCAAATCTTCATCACAGGTCAATGATCACCAGTTATCACGCGAAAACAAGTGCAATTGTAACAATCGAAATGTCATGAAGACTCTCTGACTGTTCCAGTATTTGTCAACGATTTTTGATTCTACTTCTGTTGTTTCGACATGTTATTTCACACTATTACGTATGTTTTGCACATTCAGTTTTACTTTGAATTTTCAATTATTTCAATTTCTTGAGTGTGCATTCTCAACTCGCTTTTTTTTATTTAATTTATCTTGTTATTATTTTATTATTTAAATGTATTTTATATTTCAATTCTTTTTTTTTTTCAAATAAGTCATGAATCTATATCAATCGAAACAATCTATGTTTATAGTGTTTTATGGTGTGTTCTTTTTCTATTACGAAAAGATGTTATTCTGTAATAGAGTACTTTCAGTAATAACCCGATTTTCGTCGTAAGCGAGAAAAATTCTCATAACGTCAACTTTCGGCTCTAGTGATGAAAAGTAAATTTATATTTTCATTTCTCGCTCTCGTAAATAACTTGACGACTTCAAATTAGAGAAAGATAAAAATCCTTACCATAATCAAAACTATTTTTTTTACAACTTGTTGATGTTGATAAAAAAATCAGCAGCAAAAATGTTTCATGAAAAATCGATTAATGTGCACGCCACCACACGCTCCTAACGAAACTACTGGAGCTTCACTGTGGTGAAATATTTTTGAAACAACCACATGGGAAAGTAAAACATATCGTATTCTCTACTCAGATGGAAAGTTACCTTTATTCTCACTCGCGCGGAAAGTACTTTCCACACGGCTGTTAGTAAGGCGTGAAACCCGTGAATCCTGTCAGATTATTATAACTATTTACATGGAAATCGGACTGAAAACTGATTTTTATGAAAAATAAAGCAAAGAAAAAGTGCTGACTCCGAAATTCCCAAAATCTTGGGGTTATTGTTTGAACGTCATTATTTTGTGGTGGATCAATATTTGTTTTGTAGTTTTCTGGGTTTGCAACCTACCACAATCTGAAAAAAATTAAAATTAATATTGGAATCTATACAAGTGTAGAAGGGCAGATTTTCAATCTACCCGAGAAGTTGCTGCGTCTATTGAAAGACAGTTCTTCCTGGATAGAACAAGTCCAATTAGTCAGCAACTTCTCTTATAACTCAAATTTTGACTATCAAAAAAATAATAAGAACTGATATATATGAAAATACTTATCTGTTAACGTTTCGGAAACTAAATCTGCTTCCGTTATCAAAACTTCTAGACAAATTCCGTTTCAAATGAAAATATCTCGTATAGACGATTTTCGTGATTGACATTTGTCAAATTATTTCGAATTGAAATGATTTGACAAAAATGTCAATCACGAAAATTGTCTAGAAGTTTTGAGAACGGAAGTAGATTTAGTTTCCTAAACGTTAACGGATAAGTATTTTCATATATATCAGTTCTTATTATTATATTATCAGTTCTTATTATTTTTTGATAGTCAAAATTTGAGTTATACGAGAAATTGTTGACTAATTGGACTTGTTCTATCCATGAAGAACTGTTTTTCAATAGACGCAGCAACTTTTTGGGGTAGATTCAAAATCTGCCCTTCTACACTTGTATAGATTCCAATATTAATTCTATTTTTTTTCAAACTTTGAGTTATCTTACCGAATATTCTACCAACTGAGCTAATTCAGATTTGAATCAACGTTATCAGAGATATGCACTGGAATTTCGTGAGTCAAAATGAAAAGTAAGATCATTCAAGCAACTCAATATACACGATCTGATATTGACATACTGTTCAATGAAATATATGTGGTCTTAGGAAAAACAGTACATCACTCGTGCAAAAGTGATTTTTCCGCACTAGTAATGTGATATACCACACTTTGTAGGAAAATATTGTCACAAATGAACCACTCATGGAAAACACTGGCGGAGACTTGAAAATGCTGAGAAGAAATGAAGTGGTCGCAAAAATGATTTCATCAAGAAATTGTACTGGAAAAGATGGATTCAGAATCGTCTCTGTATTATTTATAAACCAAACATTGGGATACGCAGCCCAGAAATGGAATAACAGTAGAGAAACATCGAACTGGCCTCATTCAAACAATACAAATTGCATCCGGGCATTTCCAAATAGAGGCAACATAGCAAAATTGTTTTTGATCTGAAATTCAATATTTGTGTATCCGAACACAGCAGTAACACATGAATAGCATTGCATCGGAAACAACAACAATACTCGGGAGTTGGTGCATTGCTGATATTATGTTTAGAAATACGAGAATTTTTTTCAATCCTCGACAGAATTAATTTTTGTCAATAAATGCTAAAACATCTTCTCGGTCTCAAAAATTCAATATAAGAAGTAGAATGGGGAATAATTCGAAGATTTCGTTGGTCGATGTTATAAAAACTGATAAGAGTCTATAAAAAACGCCAATGCCTCAAACTCCTTAGAAAGTCCGAAGATGATTTCGATTATCCACTAACTCAGCTGGGATAGACACTAAGCTAAAACATGTGAATAGAATTTCATCGAGAATTATTGAAATAACTGCAAATCATTATAATAATATCACTCATAAAGAAAAACTTCTGTTTCAAGAGAGTTGTGGGTTGCCACAAGGTGCAGTTAGGGGTCCGGTCTTTTTATAATCGAATCAGTTTACAGAAAAATTGGTGTAAGAACCACCATACTCATCAAAAATGTAAAGTGAACCATGTGGTGCTCTGAAAGCTCTTTAAAGTTCGACAAATATATTGGTATGGAAAAAAGAATATAATGGATATTGATATGAGCCAATGCTCCTGCTCTGAATATCAGTCAAACTAATAATATATATTAAAATGTTTTCCTGGACTATAAACTGATTACTAATTTATCGGAGACGACTACAGATTGATTATCTCATGGAATTGATAGTACCAAAAAAACGTTTGAGGAGGGTATTATACAGTGAAGCCATGGGTTGCGATTTTGTGAAGAAGTGAATCAGGTGTTCTTCGATTACGTTAAGACTGATTATAAGCTGAAATTCGAAACGCTTATCACAGGTTATTATTCAATTCCATCAATTTATTGATCCATAAAAAAGCATAGAATTGGACAGGTTACATGAAAGTACATTCAGAGAGTATGAACAAGAGTGGATGATAGAATATTACACACCGAAGTGAGAAGTGATTCATTCCTGTCGTGAGATCAGTTAGTTAACTGAGACGCAAAGCGTCGAGGTTAGCTATGATCTCGAGACAGGAATGAAACTTCCTACCGAGGTTTGTATACTATTTTATTTACAACCATCATATTTCGATTAAAATTAATAAATCTCTGTTTCGTTCTGAACATATCTAAAATATTATATTTAACGACAAATTACCAAGAACGCGGTTTTCTCAGAATTATAAAGTAGATATATTGTTACCGTGACTACAGGGTATACAATTGTCACCAATATAAATAAATGTCAGCTTGAGTCAATAAATGACAGATAAAGTCTAGAATAGATGAAATGAGGGCGGGAAGTAGAGGTGTGTAATGTAACTCTTCCCAACTTCAATGACGTTTGTAATGACAGCATTACATATATTATGGTTGTAAATAAAAATATTTTGTGAATCTCTTCGTTTTGTGAAAACAAAAGAAAATCCTCAACCGTATAGGGACAATATTCGAGAAGTTTTCCTTTAATTTTTTTTTTTAGTCTCTGGCCAAGATGAATACATGATTTTGAGAACAATGACAAACTGGTAACTGATACGTGTATATAATCTTTTTGCCTGGTATTGTAATTATGATGATTTCAGTGAATATACAATATAAAATACAATATAAAACATGCGGTGACTGTGATCAACAATATATAGACCAAACGAATAGGAGAATGTCAGCTAGAGTGCAGGAACACAGAAATAGCATGAGTACAAAATAAACGTTCTCTTTCAACACCACTGCCAGACGGGTTACAAAAAAGATTTCGAGGCAGCTGAACAAATACACAGGTGGATTTCAGAACACGCCGAATTAGGAGAGATATCGATCTAGAGAAGCATGGGGAAATCAACAAAAAAAAAACAACTCTCGGAATATACCAAATGTCTAGAAAGACCTTATCAGAAGGCAAAAACAATTTAGAAAATGATGGTCTTCAATTTTTAAATGAATAATGATAATCAATTTTAACTATTTTTCAATTTCTGATGTTGATTAGTTCATCGTTTCACACATGTGTTGTCTAAGCTCATATTTCATTCACATTTCAATCATCACATCATTAGCAATCATTCTCACTAACACAGTAAGTAGTGCTGTTGTTGAAGCTCTTCTTCATGTATTGAACAAAATTCAAAATGCCCATCATTTGAAGCTTCCCTGAAGATGACGGTATTCACTGTCGAACATTGTAAATATAGTGTTAAAAGAGTACATTTTTTGCTTGCTCCTCAACCCAATAATTCCTCCCTATTAGCCTGACTACCATTCTTTTTTTCTGTATATCAATCAGGTCAGTTCATAGTATTCCTTTGAAAATGTCCGTATACGAAACTGCAGTACAAACATAAGTGGTATGCAAACAGGAAGTTCTCATTTTTAATTTTTCAAACAATATATGCTGTTTGATTACAAAATCATCAAGATACGCTATGTTCCTCCTCAGTACTCTGTATGCTGACAAAATATAAAAAAGCTAGAAACTCGTTAATATCGAAACTTCCATCAGCACATTTTTCGATAATTCCACACCACCACAAAGTTTCGATAGAAGTTTGATGCAATACACATTGTATTTTCCAATGAACCTCTCATAGCATTGGGGAATATTTGTCCACGCAGCCCTTATCCCTCTACCAATTGTTAACATATCTCTAATGATCAGCTCTTTCTCAACATCGTCCACATCCTTGTTATTCTCATAATAGCGACCTTGTACGCCACGAAATATCTCGTAGTTTTATTGCTCTCCAAAGCTCATTGTATAGCGTCGCATAAAGCTCAGACCGCATATCTAATCTGCAGATCGCATCACGCAAGCTGGGCCTGTATCTGCCATCTCCGTCCGACGATAGCAGATCTCGGCCCTCTAGACCACGTAAGTAGCCACATCTGCCCGAGATGAAAGTACCAGAGCCCACTTGTCTTACGGGCTGTTTCGAGCATTTATTGTTATTCGAAAGACTGCACAGTGGATTTATGTTCTGGTTGTCCGATGTCGTTTAATTGTTCGTTTGATGATAGGTTTTCCGCGAAAATCCACCTTTATGTCATTGTTTTCACAATACAAAATATTTCACGTGTTTCTCTATACAATACAATAGCTTCTTGGGGAGGAAATTGAAAAATAATCATCGTACTGGAAACTGTAGTAGTCTTTGTTGGATATGGCTTTTCATAAAGTATCGGAAATTTCACTTCAATGTTACAAAACCTTTTTCCAGGACGACATGCAAAAATAATACATTGTTTACCAGGTAGGAAAAGACTAACATACCTGGATGACTGTGAAGACTTAGCAGCAAAGAGTCCAGTAATGCGGTTTCTCCTATGAGGTAAACGTACCTTTTTCCGCAAATCGTTTTTCGACGGATAATAATTAATTTCGAACAAATAGCGAATAATTTTCATTAGAAATAACCCAAGGACATTGATAATTGTTCGAAAATTTTATAACAGATTTCGAAAATATGTTGCTAGGAAACAGAACGACGCCGTAGGCGGAGGTCTGTTTCCTGTGAGCAACAAGAGCCCATGGGATATTTTCGGTTATAATTGCACAAGTGCATAAAAATTACCGATAATTTTGCAAGAAAGAGTGATATCTAAAAATTGTTTATTTTCATATTTTGGCGAAAGTTCCCTAGTCCGAAGGACGAGGGCTCTTCTACAAAATATGAAAATAACCGAATGCAATTTGTATAAGATATCACGCTTGAATGCAAAATTATCTGGTCATTTTTATGCACGAATGTTATTCATTGGAATATCTCACGAGTAAAGAAATTCTCAAGGAAATGTTATTTTTTGTTGATTTGTACTTTCCTCTATAGATTGTATGGAGTACTCACCTAAACGCGAAATGTTTTTCTATCTGACATTTATTTGTGTTGTTTACTGACGTCTAGCGATACGGTTTCAAATGTGTTTTATGGTGACAATGCAAATACCGCTATAAGTTTTCGATAATTGCTTTGCTCTTATGGGACATTTTGTATATGAGAGAAATATTCAGTATAATTTTGTTCTGATTGGTTGTTTCGATCAGATGAGTTCAAATTAACTGATTTCATTGGATTTCTACTCGAGCAAAAACTCGATAAGTAATTGAATTACCATTACCGGGACTCCCCCAGAGCTGATTGGGGCAGGAAGTACTGTTTCATTAGAACTATTGCCAAAAAATCAAGGGAAAAGTACGTTTCATGGACTATGGCAAATGTGTTTTCAATCATTCATGTAAAACAATAACAACTCTAAGGAAATGTTATTTTCTTACGGTAAGAAAATCTTAAGTGTTTCTTCCAGGAATTTCGTCTGAAATGTCAAAATTTCCTAGCAATTCGCGGAAAATTGATGCTCGAGACTAATATATTCTACGAAGACGTATTTTTGAAATTAAATAATTCCTACTTACTGTAGGTTGATTCGAAGATACTATGTCAGCTTTCCGAGAAATTGGATTAGAATTTTGATATCTGGAGTCTAAATTATGAAATTCCAAGATACTCAATTATAAGTTTGAAATTTGGAAATACAAAGTTAGTTATAATAACTCTGAGATATCAGGTAGGAATAATGAATTTCAACAAATTGAGTCAGAATCATAAATTTTCGAGTTACGAAAATGGAATTTCGGAATAATGAGTCGGAATTGAAAAATTCCGAGATACTATATGGAAATTCTGAGATGCCAATTAGAAATTAGGAACGACCGACACGTTCAGTAAAAATTATTAAGTTTCAGAATAGTCGATAATAATTTTGAAATTTCTAGGTTCGAAATCCTAAAGTTTCGAAAGAGTCAGTCGTTATTCCGAGATAATAACTGAGATTATGAAATTTCTTGCTACTGTATATCAGAATTTCGTGATAAGTCGCAAACCTGAAATTTTGAAATTTTGAAAAAATTCTTTCATAAAAACTTTATTATCCCGGCTCGGATATTTGGAATTTTATTACATGATTCATCGGATTTTCTGAAATTAGAGTTGATATCTCCGAATTTGAATTCAGTTTCATTATACTGACCTAGTTTCTTTCGAATTAGTAAGTCGGGGGTACGAAATTCTCGAATATTGAGTGATGTGAATTAAAATCAAGTTCAAATTATAATCTCGCAATAGGAATATCTGATTTATGTAACAATGTCATCACTTCTTTAACTCAAGAGTTAAAATGTATTTCGCAGGATTTCTTGGAAGTTGGAGTTTGAATTGATTTTTAGAAAGAAAGCAAATTTCGTCTGCAAAGCGTGAACAGTGATAATGACTGTTCATAAAGATTAGTTCTTTCATTTTTATGAGCAATTTTGAGATATACGATGAGTTGCTCACTAATTAAACGAAGTTCTCCATCAGATGTATATCTTTTGATCAGCTCAGCAACATTTTAAGGTTCACTAAAATCCTGTCATTCTACACTTACTTGGATTCGAACAATTATTATTCCTTATGAATTATTAGGTGTTTACCGGCTTCTACGCCGTGGTCTTGGGGTTTTTGGGCCTGACGTTTGGCCTGCACCTGCGGCAGATATTCTCACACACAATGCGGCAATGGTCGAAGTATCCTTCTCTGCTGCGAGACTTTGATCACATTTTTTTCGGATGAGGAGTCTCTATATATCTGAGACTCCTTCGATAATGACTACCGCAGATGCAGACTGAACGCCAGGCTCAAAACCTGCAGACCACGGCTCAGAAGCCCGGAAACACCTGATAACCCATTAGTTGCCGGCCCTGAAAGTTCACAATCTTTGATGAATTATCCTTTATTTTTACAGATTGATTCAGAAAACCACAAAGAGAAAATCCACTACAAAATAAGACTTCCAAAGACCACTGATCAATCGAACATAACAGATACATAAAGAATGTAGTAATATGAAATAACATGAACAGAATCACACGAAGAAAAAATAATGAATGTTTATTGTCCTTGATTTTTTCTATTTAATTTCATCAAAATTGGAACGTCTGCATGAGATGTATGAAACTTGAGAAATAATATTGTTCATCCTGACGGGCTGTAAAGTCGTAAAATCAAACACGTCATTTATAGTTTTCCTCAAGAAATCAACCACTAATGAAATGTTTTGATTTTTCCGTACTTATTTCCTCCAGACCAAATTTATGGTTGCGACCTTTTATAGGTTAACTATTTACGGGCATGCTCATAATTTC